>JBBMOI010000002.1:6915000-6942500 GCA_038088405.1 Porites divaricata
GGGTTAATAGAGTATTAGCAAAGTTTTCTAATGGTCCGTCCCTTAAACAACACGACGAAACAATATTTTAATTTATGCACAATTTTAACTGTCATTTAATACCATTACAATTGTGACAACTTAGTCTTTTCCTATTTCCGATCACCTAATTTAGAAAGGCCTACAAATAAATGAATAATACATTTCCTATATTTCTTTAGCATGCTTGTCTCGCTGTCTATAATCGAAGGCTTTTAAATCCCAAACTGTTTATATTTTATTAACGTTCTCCACACTCTTGACATTTTGATCTCACAAAATTTGCATTACTTTTCTATGAAATGGCCCAATATATACTCCCTGTGTTCAAAGGCAAGCACATTTGACATACTGACTGGCAAATTTAATTTAAGATAGATTATTCGCCTAGAAATAAATAATTTGTATTTCAAGATAACTTACAGTGAAAGTCATTCCAGTTCGGCTGAATAAGCCTACCAATTTAAAAATAAGCAGAGAGATTCAGATTAAAATATAATTGAAATTTTGGTGCTAATAAGGAACAATAAATCTATAATATAGAATTTCATGAGAACCTTAATTTATAACAAAATATTCTTGCTTGTTATAGAGATGGCAACAAGCAATATAATTAAATCTTTTAGCAGTAATTTATTAGTGGTTTTTAGTGAAAGGCGAGTTGAAATTTCTCGTGGTAAGAAGACCGCGCTATACGGAAGTACTAATTTTGACAACTTAAATTTTAAACCACTCTGCCTGTAAATAGATTGAAGAACACATCCTAATTCGTGTGTTAATTCATAATATGTAATAAAGTTCGTAAATTAGATATCACTGAGTTGTAATTCTAACGTCCTTTTCCAGAACTAGACCTATGAACGTGAACATTTACCCAATGGCCATTCTTTAGCTGCCATACTCTAGTCTCCTCTGATTGATCTGTCACTGGCTCTCCGTTGCTTCCAATGCGTTGCGTCAAACGCACGTAGGAAATGCACGCCGCGTCGCTGCTAAGGATGTGCACGTGCGGCGACAGAATAGTGGTATTTGTAGGGGCGTTACGTTGCCGCAAGACGTTATCGAAGTAAAACTTGTGAAACTCGACGCCTTCGACGAGATTTCCATTCGCTTCGGGCTCAAACGCTGTCACATGCGCGTCGACGAGCTTGCTGTAGGTGTCAAAATCTAAGGTGGTGACGCTCGTAATCAACTGTTGTGTTAATCGAATGATCTCTTGCTCTTTCTGAACCTTCCAGGGCGGTTGTGCTGCATTTTGAGAAGAGCCATCTGTTTCTTCGGGATGTGTCGCCATCACATCTTCATCTGATCCTTTCTTCTTCCTAGAGCCACTGAAATTATGCGTCGCTAACAGTGTGGTCAGAATGGCGCCCTTGAGTTTTCGTCGCGCGTTGAATTTCCTTAGCCCATCGAGGGTGGTTTGACGATGAACTTTGGAGGCGATTCGCTCACGGTTCTGTAAAATTAAATTCATGCAGAATTAATACGTTTGGATCCCACGAGCTTAAGAACGCCGAGAGTAAACTAAATCACGGTGTTATTACTGCGTTCTATAACCATTGACAATACAAAAAAAAAACTAACGTGATTTTAAGTTTTGTGTCAACACTAAGCGTATAAGTTGTGAAAGATGGAAATAGTTTAGTTGCAAGCCGTCACCGCAGAGCACTGATACAAGCAAAAAGGAAGGAAATCAATTTTTTTTAGAAAAGCGATTTTGCTTTCGAAGCAGGTGCGTAAACAATGGACGACAGTGAGTCAATCTCGCGGCCACGAAGCACTCTGCACAATTAGCGACAAAATTCAAGAAGGCGGTAATTCAAACTCACTAACAAAAACTAAAGAACGTGCAAAATTTCGCTTGTTTCATTTTAAGAGGCAGATCAGGAAAAGTGGAAAGAAGAGTTACATTGCAAACATCTTCGAAAAAGCTCCTTGAGTTACCTGAATTTTAAATACAAAAAAACTTACGAATTTTTCTAGTTCAGTATGTAAATTGTAAAACAGGAAAATAACTGTTGTAATATTACGACCACAAAGCAATATTAAGCAGAGATCTTGTATACAAATGATCGCTTATCTCATGGTTATTGTATTCTTTTTATTTTTCACTATAAGCAGAGCGAACATCGAATGAATGGGAACATTCATTCAGGTCTGGACGGTTGAAGAATCGTGTCGATAAAAACGTACCTGGAATAACGAACCAAGACACTGATTGATAACAAACAGGATAAAAGCAACAGTATCTTTGTACTTTGTGATGTCATAAGATCTTCTATGTTAATACTATCTGCTTTATTACTGTTTATCGCCGGTTTCAATTCTATACATTTGTTCCCACGGACGCCAGGCAACGTTTCATTATTTTCAATACTTTTACCATGGTTGGATATGGTAAACACCTGTGAATTAAGGTGGCTCGACTGGATTTTTTTGGGAGGGATACCTCCCAAGTTTGAGCATTAACTACGTCGCCATGAGCAAAGATATGGAAAAAAGATTACCACAACTGTGTTATATAAAGATTAAAATTTCTTATGATTTGGGTTTTATTGCAATCGGAGTCTCCATGGCAACGTAACGACGTAATTAGCTAATTTTTAAAGAAAATGATAAGCTTTGGAAACGCGGCTTCATCTCATAGTGGTTTGATTCCATTGAAAACCTCATACAAAAAAGGAGGGGAATTGCTCTGGGTGATCGCGAGTAAGAAGAATTTTATTAACTTGCATTCCGCTGCTTTTGTTACAGTTTTTGCACCTAATTTGGTCCACGCCTACAAACTTCACATTTTTCAAAAACCGCTCGATAAATTTTTTTATAAATTTGATAATCCCAAGATCAATTGTCAGTAAATATACCCTGCAAGTTTCAAGAACATTGAAAACAGGGAAGGCTTTCAAATAGGACCTCAAATATGACCAATTTTTCCCCCCAGATTTTGAGTTTACAAGCGAGCGTCCTCATTATTCACTGGCATTGTTTTCAAGTTTCATATGCACGTGCACATTTAGCAAAAAGTAGTACATTTGCATCAAAAAGAACTCTCGATTACTTTCGGAAGAAATATCCGGAATATGCTAATAATTGGCTTGTGTCACAGATAACAGTGAGGGCCGAAACGGTGAACGTCACGGCTCATCTTGTTGGATGCAACACTTAATTATCTTACTCGGGTTATAACATCACAGAAACTCTTACGAAGAGTTGCTGTGATGTTATAATATATCACTAATTTCTTTACCCAGTTATTAGCATATTCCGGAGATTTAACCGAGGGTCCTTTTTGATGCAAATTCTATCTTTTTGCTACATTTGCACGTGCATATGAAACTTGAAAACAATGCCAGTGTATAATGTGGGCGCTCACTTGTAAACACAAAATCTGGGGGAAAAATTGGTTTTATTTGAGGCTCTATTTAAAAGCCTTCCCTATTTTCAATGTTCTTGAAACTTGCAGGGTATATTTATTAACAATTGGTCTCGGATTTTCAAATTTATAAAAAAAATTATCGAGCGGTTTTTTGAGAAATGCGAAATTTGTAGGCATAGACCAAATTACGTGCAAAAACTGTAACAAAAGCTGCTGAATGCAAGTTAATAAAGTTCTTCTTACTCACGATCGCCCAAAGCAATTCCCCTCTTTTTGTTGTAGGAGGTTTTCAATGGAATCAGACTACTATGAGATGAAGCCGCGTTTCCAAAGCTTATCATTTTCTTAAAACATTAGCTAATTGTGTGGATAGCATGCTATTTCGCTGTTTTTATGATGCTTAAAACTTTGTTTCAAAATATTTCGAAAACGCTCTCATAGAATTTGTTCAAACTTTGCAATAATTGAGGCAATTATGGCAGGTACATACTCCCTTACGCGATTTCTCAAAAAAACTCCTGGTACAGAGAAACACAAAGATAAATAAAAAACGTAATGGCGTCGTTACGTTGCCATGGCGACTCCGATTGCAATAAAACCCAGATCATAAGAAATTTTCATCTTTATATAATACAGTTGCGGTAACCTTTTTTCCATATCTTTACTCATGGCGACGTAATTAATGCTCAAACTTGGGAGGTACCCCCCCCCCCCCTAAAAAATCCAGTCGAGCCACCTTAAGATGGCCATTTACAAGGTGTTTCTTCCGAAAATCAGAATTCATAGAAGAGCGTCCAACGGGTACTACCAAGAACTTTAGCACAAGGACAAGTCTAGGACAAATAGTCAGTTTCACAGTTTTACCTGCTCTACTCACGAACATTCGCAAGAAATATTCAGAAGTTTCATCCACTATATAGACTCAGTCGTCTTCCCTTCGCTTGAAGCTTTAGGCTTAGGGACGGACCATTAGAAAAGTTTAATATGGGGAGGGTGGGGAATTTTCGAGCCGCATGAATTGTTTTCGAAAACGTTTCCTTTGCATGAATTTTTTTTTGAAAAGGCCTTAATATGAACATTTTTTAGGGTTATTTGGCGTTCAGGAATTTTTTTTATTTAATTTCCTATCGCGCAAATATTTTTTTCCTACTTTGCCCGTCCCGCCGCCCCCCCCCCCCCCCCCCCCTTTTGCTCGGATTGGCTTAGAGATTTTTAGCGCGAAAGATGTAACTTAAAATAACCTAATAATCTAACACACGGCACTTCGTTTCAGCAAAATCGCTGGCTTTGACATTACAGTGAAACTCAGAAAACCTAGCCTGTGTACAGCCGCCCCTGTCCTAAAAAAAATCGGAAAGGAGCGTCTGTGATTTACCGTTGATAATCGTGTTCAAAGACCACGTGACTTTTTCAGGAATGTGTGGAAAATGATTTGATTGGTTATTTTCCATACATCATTACATCACTGAAATAGCGAGATTTGATTGGCTTTCATTTTCGCGGGCTTTGCAATCGGAGCCTTCTGTACAGAATCTTTCACTTTCGTTCGCGACAATAACATGATGTGAGATTTTGACGATGAGTTCGTGTGTTCTTTGTGGCGTAGACATCGTAAAAAACACGGATAAAAATCTTGTTGATGGTCGAAGGGGCAATTCTTTTAAAGTTCGAGAGGAACTGGTGTCTTTGGAGTGTAAAGTCGAAATCAATTCCACGTACATTTGTAGGAATTGTCTTTGCGCGCTGAAGAAACGAAGGGCGCTCTTGAACAATCTTCACGAAGTGAATAGCTCAATTAGGAAAATTGTCCAGTCGAAGAAGTGTTCCGCTGTTCCATTACCAGTCCCAACGCCTCCCTCAAACCAGATCAGCGACTCCCAAGAGCAAGCTACAAAGCGTGTTGCCTTGGAGGATTTTGGAACGTCTGTGACGTCTATGGATATCGAAGAAGATAACAGCACGTTGCCAAATAGAACATCGGTAGATCAATGGCCAATTACTCTCACGAAAGGGACAGCTGTGCGCTTTGAGAAAGATCCAGGAAGACCCCACTGGCTTATACAATGGGCTTCATCGACAGTTATCGCCACCAGAAACTTCCGATAGTGTTCAGTTAAAAGAAGCTTGCGCCATCGTTCCACGCTCAACATTTTCTCGGGTGTTGCAAACAAGTAAGTGAACGCTCCTTTTCCCACTTCCTTCAGTCGTTCTTCCGATTGCTCATCGTGAAGAGCAATTGCTGATAATCCTAAAGACCGCAAATGTGCTACCTGGTCTTCCATTAGCGTTCTTAGAGGTGAAATAACAATTATTTTGCTGCTTCCACGTGGTCGCGAGAACAGCTCATCGGCGACGATCGGAGCTGCATAGAAGATCAAGGACTTTCCTTACCCGGTTGGAAGACTTGCATATACGTCTTTTCCTTTAAAAAGTGCTTCTAAGCATTTTTCTTGCTCACTGTAAAGCGAAGGAATTTTAAAAATGTCGCAAACAGTCTCTATATGCACGACGGAACTCTCCCGCATCGACCGCCATATTGGAATCTACCTCTGCAGAAATGTGAGCCTCGGAAGTTTTGGTCAGCGTAAATCACTTTCAATAATTTATGCAAAATTATTCCTGAACACGATTATCGACGGTAAATCACAGACGCTCCTTTCCGATTTTTTTGAGGACAGGGGCGGCTGTACACAGGCTAAGAAAACCGTGAACATCATAAATATTTCTGTAACGTAAGTCATGAACTTAGTAGTTGCGGGTGGTTTTGTGGCTTGCTGGCTTGTTGCTACCTCTGTTTTTAATGGTCATTGGTCGTAACTGACAACACACATAAAAAAAAGAAAAGAATTTACACACACACACACGTGCACGCACAAAACGCACAACTGCACGTCTGCAGGGCTGGGTTGTTCAAAGCAGGGTTAAGTTAACCTAGGGTTAGTGCGAAATTGGATTTCAGGTATAAAAGCTTGAGAAGCTCAGCAAATTCAGTTTTATTCTTTTTACCAACAGTTTGATGATTGGATGCTCGAAAAAGAAGAGAGAAAATTGCCCGGGAAAATGCTTTTGAACAAGAGAAAAAGAAACTCGGCTTGAAATTTAACCCTAGGTTAGCGCTAATCGGCCTTCGAACATCTGGGCCCACGCAAGTAACGCGAGCGGTCCGTCCACAGTGAAAACCACCAAACTTTTCCCAGGCGTCCTTACATGCACGATTTTGCAAGGACTCAAAGGGCTGAAACTTTTTTAAAGCATCCCCGAATGGGTTTATTATGCAGGTAAACCAAAAGAAGGTTGGTCTGTTGCTTACATGAAAGAGTGAAAAAGATGATCCCGACCATAAGTTGGTCAGAATTTGGTCAAGGCATGCATCAAGCGAAAATGTAATGAACAGACCCTTTAATCTTACACGTTGTTTTTTTTTTCACACTTATTCGTGGACCCGTTAGCTGTTTGTAAAAAGTCAACAACGCCGTTAAGAGCGCCATAAAATTATTAAAGTTGCCATTAAAAAGTTTAAAAGTGATTTGTTGATAACTTACTAAGTAATTAACGAAAAGTTTAATTAAAGGAGTTCTTTCCCTCAATGTGGACGACGTCAATGTGGAAGGGTCTTAAAACATACAAAAATTGTAACAATCAGTCGCCTAAGCTTAAATGGTCTTGAATGATGAGAGTCGAGGTTTCTGTTCCCCAATATAATTCCCTCTGTGTTTCATTTCACCTCAAATGTACATGTATGTTATAGTAAAGGTCTAAAAAAGTCTGAAAGAAATCCAAATGAAAAATCCCCAGGAGTAGAAAACCTTTAAAAAAGATCAACCTAAGGACAAGTTCTCTTTTTATTCGGAAGTGGTAAAGGTTAAAAAAGTCTCACCATCACCCGAGGTTTCAACTATCCCTGAAGATCTCTAAAGACAAGTGATTACTTAACAACAACATACCAAAATCCAAGGATGTTTAAGAGCTTCTGCTGCATTGATCCTCTTACTCTGATCCACTGTCAACATTTTCTTGATCAGAAGTTTCGCTTCCTCTGTCACACTATCCCATTCTGGTGAGGGGAACTGTGAACATGACGAAAAAAAAACTTTTCATGTATTTTGAAGTAAAAAAGATTAATCTTCTAACTGAAGATGACAGACTCAATTTTTACAAACATTCATATTCATATTTTCATATTTTTGGGTTTATAGTTCTCAGTAGATACCCATTATTACAAAAAACATTTTTAGGTTAAGTTGGGAGTAAGAAGCTGTTGTGGTTCAAGTTCATCCCAGGTTTAAATTATATTTTCCTTTGTTTTGGGTGTGGTGGTGTATGGTGATGAGTATGACAGCAATGGGAAATAAAAATTAAATCAAGGATAAAATTGAACCACAATATAGCCGTTTTTCTGTGCTCTAAAGCCTGGTTTTCACTAGTGCATAGCATAGCATGAGCATAAGGACATACGCACGCGCAGAATGGCATATTTGACTCAATTCTTGATACCAGCTCTCCTCAACCCAATGACAAACAAGATGTTGGACGAAGCATCCGCCATATTGCTTTCGATATGTTCGCATGAGGTCTGGGTCAAAGTGACCTATGATCGGTCCATGACCTTGTGCTTATGTCGACCCGGATTTCACTAGTCAAAGCTATGACATAAGCATAAGCTCGAGCACAAGAAGAACGAACTTGTCCGTTTTTCTTTTAGACTGCTAGCAGTCCCTCAGGATGGTCACGCGAGCGAGGAAGTCAAGCCAAGCGAGCGAAACGGCAAAAACCAAGAAGCCGAGGGGAAGCTGGGGAGGAGGCGGGAAAGGAGGAAGGGACTGCATTCTCTTTTGAACCAGACGTGTTCGGGTAACTCCGCCCACCAAAGGCGACAACCGGTTAAAAATGAACTGATCTGTCACTTGATAACTAATAACTGCGACTCAATTTGTCGCGCACTATATCCCCACGGTTTTACGGCACTTTAATAAATCGAACGTGTGTCTTTCTTCATTAACGAAAATACACCCAAATAAAGGTAGTCCGCAAAGGGAGAGGAAGAAAGTCCAATCTGGAGGTTGAGGCCTCTGACTTTTGCCGAATATGTAAGGTAAATTTTCAAAAGAATGGAACTTACATCTCTTTAGAGAATTTATTTACAACGTCCAAGCCTGGCGTACCGCTCAGCGAGATCCTCTCTTCAAAGCTAAAACTGTTCCTTACCTGTGCCCCGAATTTATCTTCCCAATAAAAGGGGGTGGTAGGCCTACACGACTTTTACATCATGCCAAAATGCTGCTTATTCCAATAAGGTTTTTTTTTCTCTGCTGGGTAGATTATGCTCTGGAAGGTTCTACATTTTCACTCAGCAAATGTGATTTTAGCCGCATGTTTCACACTGAGAGGTCATGACACACACATTTACTGTAGTTATTGTTTCTGGTCGGCAGGATTTTCCCTCTGATGCAAGCGCATTTCTTTGACCTCTTTTGAAGCGTAAAGCTTTTTTATTACGGTTGAATGAGGGTTCCAATTTTCTCCAAAGCGCTTCTGGGTCTGAATAACTAAGCGATTTTCTTTAGTCCGTGACTGTATTGTTTTTCTGCAATGCTGTATCACGCTGGGCCCAGCTTGTTAGTTTTCTTTGCAGAATGTTAAATTATCACGGATAGTGATTTACAGATCCAAAATTGTAAGAATGAAGTGCAGCTTAACTGAAGCTACATCAACTTACTATGGAGAATTGAATTGTGACTCAGTAAACTCCAGCTTACTTTCTTTGGCCGCCGAATCCATCTTGTCAACTTGTTCTGATCAAAACATGCTGGCTATTTAGGTGCATCGTGTTACATTTGATGTGTCAATATGTTAGAATTTCATAATTGCAATGACAACGCGCTGATAGCATCCTATTGTTCATCAACCAATCCAATTCTCCGATGCTGGGGCTGCGGAGAAATTGAACGCGTCGGTTACAAAAGAGAATGCAGTCCCTCTTCTTCCCGCCTCTCTCCAGTTTCCCTCTCGGCCATTTCGCCCTCTCCAGTCCTGCAGAGCTTAGACTCGACTGACTGAAGAGGGACTGCTCGCAGTCTATTTTTCTTTTGGTTATGCTTTGCGCGAGTTAAAATCAGGCTTAACAAATTTAATACTGAAGGGACCCCTGAGCCATGGGTGCAAAAAACAATGGGACATTTCCTGGCTATGCAGGCTAGTGAAATTCAGAGTACCCAGCATAGCCTTCATATGACAACACTATAATTTGCTAGTAGCTGCCTACTGCTAGGGAACAGTCCTGACATATTTGTCATGTTACTGAAGCATGGCTAGCAATCTGTGAGAGGAAAGATGAAAAGCAAATGCCAGTGAAGAGGTCCTCTTGGGGGGGGGGGGGGGGTGCATATGTCCCTAGTCTGATTTTAAAAATGGTCATCTTGCATTTTGAGGAGTAGGCCATGTCCCTGTCGGTATTTAACCTGTCATTTGTTGCCTTTTCATCTACAGTCAAACTTCCGCTAACGGTCACCTCTCTACGATGGCCACATTTTTCGTTCCGATGGACAAAAAAATCCATACATTTACTCTTGTTTAAACCTCTCTACAACGGCCGTTTTCTTCTGTCCCCAAGGTGGCTATTGTAGAGAGGTTCAACTGTAGACATCCTAAGTCACTGTTTTAACCCTTTAAGCCCCAGTACCCACATACAAATTCCCCAAGCTGATCTCCATACATTTCCTTAAAGAATTAGTTGAGAGAATTTGTTCAAAGATCAAAGTATTTTCTCTTGGGTGATCATTTTATTGATTCTCATAACTTATCTCTTTACAGGGTATGGATAATTGTAAGGAGAAAATTGATCTTGGACACTACTGGGACTTAAAGGGTTAAGTCCATGCTGCTTGTTGGAATTTTAGGCGGGGAACAGGACCAAGGAAAGGGAGGTAAATGAATAAAATAAATAAATCAATAATAACAGTTTAGATGTAACACATCCACTTTGCCTGCTAGATACCTGGTTGAATAGGAATTTGGAAATAATGGTTTTTGAGGAGAGGGGAAGACCAGAATACATGAAAAAAAAAAAACCTCTACAGGGAACAAAGGAGAGAACCAACAACAAACTAAACCCATGCACATTTCTTTTGAGCATGTTACATTGTTACTGTATGACTCACTTGAATGGGGTACATGATCAGTTGCATTGATGGAGATTGCAGTAACACTGAGATCAAAATGATTGATCATTAATTCGCTCATAGTGGGATCAAAAGTTTATACTCAGACACAATTGCTTTTAAGCACAGTTGACTTTTTATTTGATTGGGCTCACGACACATTAAAAAGGTTTTTTTTCCCAAACTTTATTAATGATAATGATTTTTATGATGAAAGCCACTTGCCAAACCACAATCATAATTTGACAATTTAGGACGAAACCATAACTGCAAAGACAAATATTCATCCAATATTTCGACACTCATTAGGGCCTATTGACCAAAATAATAATTATTTTAATAAGTTCCATTAATTTTTTGTTGAAAAAAAAGAGCTGCTATGACTGGTTTCCAAAGTTTTCTGTAAGCAGTTGCCAACAAAATGCACAAAAATCGGATGCACTCAGTGGAAAAGCAAAATTGAGATCATTGTATTTTGGGCAAAATATGAATGACTTGTATTAAATAAGTTGGCAAAATTCTTCTAAGTATGTTATGACAGCTCCGTTACTAACAGGTTACAATATAACACTATCGCCAATGGCAATATAGAAGCTCATTAGTTTGCTCTCAATGACATAAAGAAAACTTAGCAACAGAAAAACTTGTTGCTAGTACTCAAGATAAAATTATTCATCACTGATTCAAAGATGCATTATATTTTAAGAACCTGTCATGTATATCGACCTACATCAATCAAAATTAACACGATATTGAATTCATCCTGATTTGAAAATTCAAATTAAAAGCGCTGAAGCCGCGTCAATGACATAGAGTTTCATTTTTATTACCTTCTGTGTTACTGTAGTGGCTATTTGTAAATTTTCAATGGTTTTTCTTTGCCTAGCTTTGGAAGGGTTTCTAAACAAAAAACAAAGCTTTATCCCTGGCCATCTAGTTCGGTAAACCAATCATGACCTTCGTTCTAAAATCCCGATTCGTAAAATTAATCCTCAATCTTCACCACGGCTTCGATTGTCGGGTAAATATACACGATATTTTTCCAAAATTTACTTCTTTCTGAACGGGCCAGGTGTTTTATGGACGCGAGGAACAATACCTCGTTAATTACGGCAACGAATAGATGAATCTCACAAAACAATTTACTCTTTTGATGCCCATTACACTCTACGGCGAATAAAGTATCATTAGAGAAACCGAACACAAAATAAAGTTATTTTTCGTGGGAGGAATTTTAGCTAAGAAATCGAACCGGAAAATGAAGGCGGCAAAAAAAATAAACGGTGAATGTCATTTATCTCCAGTACAAACAAAAGTCGAGTTCTTTATTCAGTCGCTAAGTCGTTTCTCAAACAGAAAATTTAAATACATCTTTACGATCATTTTCTCTGCATGGCGCTGAAAAACATCGGCGAAGATTCTTGATAAATAAAAGGCATTCAAAACCGTCTGTGCTGGCAAGCTTAAGCTTGTATATCGATTAACCTAGAACAAAAACAAAATACACCAACATTTATTTACTTACGTCGTAAGCCCCAGCCTTGATTTGAGCGTATAACTTCTGTTGATCTTCGTCCCAAAACGGTGGGTAGCCAACCAAAAGGATGTAGAGAATAACACCACAAGCCCACAAATCTACGGCTTTGTTATATGGCTCTTTCTTCAAAACCTCGGGCGACAAATAGCCTGGAGTTCCAGCGAAACCAAACCATCCCAATTTATCATTGTCAACCTCGATCGCCAGTCCAAAATCTGCCAGTTTACAGAGAGCTGTTTTTTCTTTGCTAGAGAGGAGAAGATTTTCCGGTTTTAAGTCTCTATGTACAATGTTATGCTCATGACAGTGCTGTATGCTATGTAGCACTTGCTGAATACAGTGTGAAGCGTCTGCCTCGCTGTAATATTCCCGAGCCACTATCTCCTCGAATAGTTCACCACCAGTGACTAGATCGAACACCAAGTAATAAAAACCTTCTTCCTTAACACTGGAGTGCAGGCGGACAATATTCGGGTGCTTGAGTGCTCGGCAAATGCGCGCTTCTCGTTCAACTTTCTGGATGTCTCGAGAGGTCATCTTACGCGTGTCGAGAATTTTCACCGCAAATTCGACTTTTCCTTCCTTCAGAACACATTTGCGAACTATACTAAAAGCCCCTCTACCCAGTTCCTCCTTTATGTCGTACATATCATGAAATGGCCTCGCTGTAGACGCCATTTTTCCTAACTGTTGATCTCAATATTTCTTGATTGAGTTGAAGCACCGTTTACAACCGGAAGAGAAGGGACTGGTATCAGCTATCCCCGGCCGGAAATAGTACATTGTTCATTCGCTCAAAGCAACGAATTAACTAGAAATACGTGTATCTCAGAACCTCGCGAAGCAAATTGTTTTCCGTGGGTTCTGAGAGGCGACAAAGGTGAAAACAATGTAAAAATGAAACTGTTTTAAAACTATTTTTGATAGGTTATGCTCGCTTTTTTAAATTAAAAAATTTTGCCAATTTTTACCCACCCATGGATAGATAATGACCGCCCGGCCCTTCTAAGAAGCTCGGATTACATTATAGTATCTACTGACTGTCTGGTTCTTGGTTATAGAGATCTGCACCCCTGAAACGAAACGAAATAAGCAGCTTGAGGTGTGAAGCATTTTTCATGTAAAGCATCATTAGAAAGTCGGAACAGCTGTCGAGTGAACCAACCTCAGAGCGGCTCTTCCACAGAGTGGTGAAATAAAGTTGACAACAGTGTTGACAATTCTTGTCAAGTTTTTATCAGTTTTTGCATATGAAGTGTTCAATGAATCTGACATTGAATATGCTTGACGAAAACCCATCCTTAAAAGGGAAGTCAAACGTGTCCTTATAAAATTCTGTAATTGCAATTATTTGTTCTTTTATCCCATGCATCAGAGATCTGGTGTCCAGCCAGGCTCTCTTTTTTCCTTTTCTTTCCATTTTTCTACAGCAGTTTTCGTACGAAGTATTCCTTCAAAGAATATGATTTTTAATAATATTTATTCTGCAAGGACTGTACTGTTGTTCGGAACAAATTTTCTCCTCCTCCATAAACACTTTATTCATCCGGACCAATCAGAAATAAACAAAAAACAAGGTTGTATTAAGAAAAAAAGAAAGACGAAGAAACGAAAAGATAGCGAGTTAAATAATAACGGTTAAATTTTTGTGCAAAAAAGTTGAATTATTCACATCAAAGTAGTCCTCTCTCGTTTCTGGTCAGTTCTGCCCTTTAATGTGAGTAATTCAACTTTATTAAACAAAAATTTAACCTTTATTTAGTCAAACCCCATGGCTAGACGTATTCAAGTTTTTCTGTTGTCGATTCTGTTGCTACACAGAACTGGGAGTGATCTAGCTTCAGCTAAAAAGTCCAGGGAAATCTCGGTTAATCTTGCAGTTTTCGATTTCTCGGCAATATCCATTACTGAAGCAAAACTGCAGGACTGATGGACTCTCGTTGGCTCTCAATCAGTATAAAACATTTGATCTAATTCAGGATTACAATGCATTACAGTGTACCACCTAATTTGCCAAAAAAGGAGGGAAATTAATTGAAGGGAATTTAAATAAACGTTATGGTAAATTAGCTGCTCAAATTTGACTTGGTCCTTGTCATTGGATTAAAACTCAGTCAGATCGGTCTTGTTTTCTCAGTGATATCCATAAGAACTGTCTCTGTCATACATGAGTCGTCTGCCTCATCCTCAGGCGCGAATTGCGAGTGACTGGTGACGAAACACAAAGGACCATTTGAACGAGAAGGAAGAGAAGCGAAGCGATGTCTCGTCAGTTCTCTCTTTCCCTCCTTCCTTTGCGCTCATGAGAGAAAGACTTCGGGGTACAAGAAAGGGTTGTCCTACACCACCGAGCGTCTGTACATGGAAGCATAATACGAAACTCTCCCGAGGAAGTCTCTTGCCGTGATTAGTAAATTGTTAGTCACGTCTCTTCTCCTATGAACACATTTCCATAAAATATCGGTAAATTTTTCAGTTAAAATTCGTAAATAATGTTTTTGAAGAATTATGATAAACTATTGTAAAAGTCCGATTCAGAACTGTGAGAATAATGATAACGGGTAATCAGGAAATATTGTTGAAAGTGTAAAAACAAATATGGAATACATGCATGGAAGGGATAAGTGTGAGGCGACTATGATCAATAGTTAATCATAGTATTCTTTTCTGAAGTCATCACAAAGTTTAAAACGCCATACAATTGAGGTATACTAATTAAAATCTTTATTTCATGGATACATGTTTACAGGTCAACTGTCAGTAACAGAAAAGCATATAATTGTATCCTTAGATGCTCACTCAGTACGTATTCATCAACTTAAATCTAATCAATTACTTTGATTAACTATTCCCTCTTATCTTATAAACCTTTCGTGTCTACTCCCTTAAGTACGATACTGGGATCCGGTAAAACCGAAGCAGTGAGACGAGATTATTTTTGCCCACAGCTGATATCGCCTCCAAGGTCATCAAAATTGATGTGACCCCATCCGCCACTGCTGAAGTCCACCAATTTGACACGTGCTGTTCGACCAACAAAGGCATGAACGTCCCAGAATTTGCGAGACATGGTTTCAGTACATGAACCAGTAGAACTGTTGACAACCTGAAAAAAAGAGGCAGATGAAATTCAGCTCCTTGCAAGCGACCCTTCAAAACTGATGACAAACTAAAGGAGTCTTATGCAAAATGTGAAAGACACTCTGAACTTTCAAGCCGAAAAAAATGCTTAATTTTAATATAGCTATGGCACAATCTAAAAAGTTAGGAATTCATATATACACGACAGTGTCTACATAATGAGAGGGCTACATAACCTAGCTAATATATGGGCCGGATGAAACAGAAGCAATGACGTTTTTGTAGTCGATTGACTGGAATATTCATTAACCTCGCAAATAATTCTCTTGTATCACAAAAATTTCAGCAAAACACAGTTAGGCATTTGTAGAGTATAAAGGAAAATATAATGCTAATCGCTAGCTGTTGCACCTATTACGATATTACCCAGGCGAGCTCGAAACTGTAGTGAAAAAATATGCCACAACAATATTAATAATACAGGGAAATATGTTTTTGTGGAGATTGTAAGTTTTTAAGGAGCCTCTTTCATTTCATTGAAAATTTTAATACGAATCTGTGCAAACGTGAGAGTCTGCAAAAAAAAAGAACTCATCAAAAAGCCGTTCAGTGCAAAACTCTAAAAGCGAGTCTATTTTTAATAGAAAAATCGTAGAGATAAGCTTTTATTGATAGACAAACGTAAAGAAGTTACTCTGGTCCACAACAAATCGCTCTAGTCAGTATAATACACTAAAGGGTCACCTCGCTGGCATTCATGTTAGACTCCTGGGCTGAGTTGCTCGAAGCATGGTTAGCGCTAACCATTGGTTAAGCAGTATCAAAACCAATACGTTGTCAAGGTATCAAACGCTGGTTAACGCTAACCACGCTTCGAGCAACTGGGCCCTGACTTTTTTGTCACCTTATAGCCTTCCCACAGAAATATATAGCCAGTAGTTATTACTTACCACGTCGATCCGGATACATTGCGGAAATCTTTTCTTCCAAAGAAGCTAAACTCTTTTGTATCTGACTTAGAGCAGTTTTAATTTGTCTGTCATGGCACAAGTTTACAGTATTATTGTTTCCTTCGACTGTATTATTGTTTCCTTTGCCTGTGTAATTTTGACTGCTCAGATTTGTTCCGGCGTTAGAGATGTTGGCGCCGACAACACACTTAAAAGCGAAAATAATCGCCAAGAAAGCGATAAAAGAAATTCTAGTGTAAATCATTTGGCAACGAGTGGTTTCCCAACTGATGTCTCACTGCGTTTGGATCTCTTGAGGTTATGAGTCATTGGAATAACACTTTCGGGGGTGGAAGCGGAATATTGAATATTGAATATTGACTTTAGATTGAGTTTGAATATTTGAAAATTTAGTTTGAATATGAATAAATGTACTTGAATAATGAATCTTTATTTTTCCAAAAAATTCACCTATTCCTTATACGAAGATCATGTGAAATATGCTCAAATAACCTGAGATAACCATGAATGCAGAAGCACGCTGCTTTCTATTGGATTGTATAATTATATAATTTACATTGATGAAGCACTGTTTTGTCATGTTTTGGCACTGTTTATATTTTGTTTTCATGTGTACTCTCTCTTTGAAAATCAATTGGGGATTAGCGCTATCAGACTGGGCCAATGTTTGTAATCGGGCGGTCCAGGGGTGTGGCCAGCAATTTGGCATACTGGGTTCCTAAGATGATATTGTTGTGAGAGGTATTGGGTCAGGGTGCATGTCCTCAGATAGCGATTTCTTGATTCTGGACACAAACTTCTAATAATGTCAGTGCCAAATGTATCTAGAATTTCTGAGAGAGGTTGCAAATCACGCTTCCTGTAGAGATGGTTAAAAGTGCGCCAGTCAGTAGTTGTTGAATAAATAACATACTTTACTGTGGTCTTGTAATGGACTGTTCACTCAGCTAGCATATCAGCAAGAAGGTGGCGCCTTGTATGCTTCCGTGCAAAAATGTCGATTGTTGAACTAACGTCAAGAGCCTACTCAGTAACGGATGTTTATAAGAGTAGCCTGCACGACAGGCGCTTTATGAGCCGCCCAGCGAGGTTGAACGGGGCTTGTCCGTACAAGGGGAGGGCAAAGAATAAAGCAAGTCCAAACAATCGTTGTGCTACTTACAGGCGTAACCCATGGCAGGATCTATCGGGAAAATTTTGATTTAAGAACTCTGTTATGGGAGTACACCTAAAGGAAACTTCATGCTCTTGATGGCCTTCAACCATGTTTCGCGTGTTGTCTTGCAGACCTCTTTCTGATATTCATTAAAATAATAACATTTTAACCCTCGATATAGTATGTGTTGCCTTTCGAATTCTGAATTTGTTTCTTGTTTGCTTGAAATTAAATAAAACCAGTTTCATAGCCCCAGGGGAGTTCCGGAACCTCTGGAACCCTCCCCTGGCTACGCCACTGCAGGTCAAGCCTTTTTCTACCAACGTTTACCAACAGATAACTGATTCTATTGCAATTAACTAGGAGCATGTTTTGTTTATAATTTGATATTTTCTGAACTACCTCTGCCATAAGGTAGTACTCATTGCAAAGGAATGCATTGTGTCTTGGTGGGCTGCAATAACGGACGTGGCTCCTACAGAAAAATAATGAGTAAAGAGGGAGAAGAAACTAGAGGAATGTAAATCAAATATGAAATAAACTTGGACTATACTGAATGAAGTAATTAATAACAAAAAAAGTAAGAGTAATTTACCAACGGCGTTTAATGTTGATGACAAGGAAATATCCTGATCCAACTCAAATCTCGGACCATTTCTGTGCATACTTCACAAAAATCGGACTTAATTTAGCGAACTCAATTCCACCTTGTCTCACTTCTCACCGTTCTTTTCTTTCTGGAGCATTTATGAATTCGTGATACCTACAACCAACTACTGAGCAGGAAATTATTGAAATTTGTGCTAGTTTTCGTGCAGGAACTGCTTCAGGCTATGACCAAATTACTATGAGCGTAATTAAAAAATAATAGATTTAATTGTCCAACCATTGATGTACATAACGAATTTATCTTTACGTTCTGGTACCGTTCCCGATCAAATAAAGATAGCCCGAGTTGTTCCTTTATTTAAAACACTCAGGTGATCTCTCTCTATTTACCAATTATAGACCAGTTTCTGTTTTGCCGGCTTTTTCTAAGATTCTAGAAAGGATTGTTTATAATCGTTTGATCAATTTCTTGAATAAATTTAACATCCTTTCTAGTAATCAGTATGGTTTTAGGAAAAATCACTCTACTGCCTATGCGTTAATTCAATTATATGATAAACTCTCAGATGCGATTGATCAAGGAAAAGTTACCTTGGGTCTATTTATTGACCTATCCAAAGCCTTCGACATTGTGAACCATGATATCCTACTTGCTAAACTAGAGTTTTATGGGGTTCGTGGTGTTGCATTACAGTGGTTCAAAAGTTATGATAATCTTTCTTGTAGAACTCAATTTGTACAGTGCAATGGCTATAATTCTTCCTCTAAATACATCAAATGTGGAGTGCCTCAAGGATCGATTTTAGGACCTTTATTGTTTTTGTTATACATTAATGACTTGTGTAATGTGTCAAAGGCCTTGGATTTCATACTTTTTGCCGATGATACCAACATATTTTTTTCGCATAACGACCCAAATCAACTGATGGAAATTGTGAATAATGAATTGAAGAAACTATCAAGCTGGTTTTAGGCTAATAAGCTTTACATTAACATAAAAAATCTAATTTTATTCTATTTAAAACAAAACAAAAACAAGCAAAAATTTGACTTACATTTTTCAACTAATGGTATTGAAATTGATCGTGTAAATGAAGTTCTGTTTTTGGGAGTTATACATGATGAACACTTATCTTGGAAATCTCAAATACAAAACGTAGCAAGAAAAGTCTCAAAATTAGTGGGCATTATTTACAAATCAAGTTTTTGCCTTAATAAGACCTCCTTATGTGCTCTCTATTATAGTTTAGTTTATCCTTATTTACATTACTGTGCAACTGTGTGGGGCTCAACTTAATTATCAGTCAAATCTTAAGCGTTTGATTAATCTTCAGAAACGGGTTATTAGAATAGTTTCCAGGAGTTCTTTTGATGCACATGCCAATCCTATCTTGTAAGCTTACGAATTCTAAAATTTAAAGACATTAGGGCCATTTATACGAGAAAAAATAAGACGCGTCTTAAATAAGACGTGAACTTTCCGTATAAACGGCACATTTCGTCTAAAATAAGACGCCACTTAGCTAAGCCGCGTCTTATTTTAGACGAAATGTGCCGTTTATACGGAAAGTTCAGGTCTTATTTAAGACGCGTCTTATTTTTTCTCGTATAAATGGCCCTATTATCAAACTCCAAATAGGTAAAGTTATGTACCTTTATAAAAACGGCCTGCTTCCTGATAGTTTCAATGACATGTTTTTGCTGAACTGTGACATACATTCATATAACACTAGGAACAAGAATTCCTTCCGTTTGCCCCAATGTAGGACAAATGTAAGGAAATTTTCACTTCGTTTTCAAGGGCCCAAAATATTTAATTCCCTTAGCTCTGAAATTCAGAATGCCTCTAGTACTGCTTTTTCAATTCTAAACTTAAGTCATTTTTTCTTTCTTTAAGCACACTTTAGTTCTCCTAATGCTTGTGTGCAGTTTTTCGCTTCTTTAGCTTTTTTTTCTTTTTTCTTGTTTATTCTTGCATTATTTTTTCTCACCTTTTTTTTTTCTTTGCACTTACACGTTCAGCCTTTTCTATTTTTATCCTATTTTAATGATTAATTATTATTTTCACCAGCGACGGAGTCGGAGTCGGAGTCGTAATCAGAAGCGTAGAGCTTATGATCTAGTGAAAATCGCGTTACGATTCCGCTTACGACACCGTCGCTTACGTTCCGCTTATGATCTAGTGAAAACCAGATTGTCGGAGTCAGAAGCAGAAACAGAAGAACCAAACCAATCACAAAGCGTGGGAACGTGCATTGTGATTGGTTTATCCTTCCGCTTCTGCTTCCGACTCCGACAATCTGGTTTTCACTAGATCATAAGCCGAACGCAAGCGACGGAGTCATAAACGGAGTCGGAAGAAAATGGAAACGTTCTGATTCTTCTGACTCCGATTCCGTCGCGCTTATGACTCCGCTTACGACTCCGATTTTTGATTTTCACTAGGTCATAAGCGCTCTTACGACTCCGCTTACGACTCCGACTCCGACTACGTCGCTAGTGAAAACCAGCCTTTAATGCAAACAGTCACTTGGACATCTTAGAAGAAAACTAGTTGACTCATTGTGATTGACTGGAATAATATCTTTAAACCCTCGGTAATAGGAACGAAGGTCAACGTTGCTTTCGAAAATATCTTTTTGGTAAAAGTAAAAACAAATATTATTTAACAAAGGCGCTATAAAGCTAAGCTAGCCTGCTGGAAAAGGTATACAGACGACCCTCTCTTGGGATACTATACAATTAAAACTTCGTCTACAAAGGGGAAAGGTTTAACGGCAGCATCAGATATCGGCCTCTGGGCACATTTCAAACCAACTACTGAATGTTTCCACATTTTAGTTAATTTTTGGTTTATAGTCAGGTTATAGTTTGCTTTGCTCTCTGATTTCGCGTCTTTTGCTTGCTTCAGAAAGCACCAGAATTATGTCCCTACTCCAGAAAACCAAAAATTATTAGAAAAATGGCAAATGCATGTGCCTATTGCAGTTATCAAGAGAAGTCCTCCTGCCACGACATATTTCGTGTGTGTCTTATATATTTTTTGTTTTTATTATTAGCTTCGGCGTCTTTTTAGCCAGTGCGCACGTGCAAACAGATACCTACACCCCTGACTTAGCTGAAAAGTCCTGGGGCTGACCCGGACGTTTTTTTTTAAGAGATATCACCACGAGGGAGTAGAGAGGAGAAGTCGTTACGTCACTTTGCCAAGGTGGCAAAATTTCTGGATGACAACAAACAGCAAACATCATTTAAAAAGTGAATTCGCACTGTTTCAAACTTAATCGATCTTATTGAATGTCATTTCATTTGCCTGTTGGCGAAAGTTTCACGGTTTGAATCCGAAAGGACCGTACCTAAGTTTAGAAAAAGAAAAGGAACTTTTTTGTGTTGTGTTCACATTCTCCATAAAGCGGCGCGTGATCATGAAATTTGGAAGTCTCATGTCGCCGTCGAGTAACGCAGCTAAGAAATGTACAAAAAAAAGCGTGCTGCATTTACAAAGTTGTTGTTTTGTTTATCTAACCTATTGCTTTTTTGTCGTTCTCGTTGCCGTCGCCGTCGTCGTTGCTTTAGGTCTCTGTTGTTGTGATCCACAAATTTTGCTACCATGGTAACGTGACGTCACACTTCTCCTCTCTGTTAGAGCACCAACCAAACCTTGAAATAAAAAAGGTTTCTTCCCTCTGCTGAAAATTTTAAATCGAGACTCTCTGATATGCTATTTTCAGGCTTTTCCCCACAACATATTTGGTAAAAAGATAGCAATGAGTAAAATGACCTAGGCATTCTGAGGCAATTTTTTTTAATTACAAAACGAAGATTGACGTTTTGAAGAAGAGCTTGTCAACGCACTGGTCCGGTATTGAGAAGTCATCAGCTCCCATTCAAACAACTGTTTAAACGATAACTGATATTTCGCGTGGGGCCTCAACGAGCTTTTTCAAACCAGAAAGAGAACACTGCTTCTGACTGACTTCTGATCAAAGACTGGCTTCAACTATCCAGAGACAGCGACCGAGATGTTAAACAGCGGAGGAAAACGAGGAAAATTTTCGGCTGCGCTTGCGTGGGAGACTGCAGAGTATGGCGTTCATTTCGTCTGACCAAGCAAACCAAGCAGTTATGTACTGAGTTTCACGGTTGATGGTGAAGTCGGAGAAGCGATTAGAGGCGACTGCATTCGAAAGCTTCCTTCACCGCAGATGGCCGGAGTACAATCTTCGCAAGGCTAAATATTCTTAAATCCTCGAGCCGCTATGAAATTATCGAAAGGTTTCTTGGGCTGATGACTGGTTTACTCTATGTAACGCTATGCGCTCTCCTTTTGAAACTTGTCTTCGCATCATTTTTATTCCAAAAACAATCGGGCTGACCGTTTAAGGGGCTGATGTCAAGGCAGTCCAGTTCATTTTGTTTAATTTTGCCAGTTACTCGCTCTCAATCGCTATAGAACTTAAAATAAGCAGAGGAATTTCTTGTACTGAATTGACACAAGCAGAGACTCGAGACAAACAAATATGTCTCCTGAGCATTATTTTTGAAGTTGCAAACAGCAGAGATCGACTTTGAAAAACTGTTAGGCTGAACAGTTTCAAAAACTCTAATTTCAATCCGTTTCAATCTTCTTCAGTTTTGCCCATCCGTGGCATCTGTTGTATATGTATACTGCATGTTATTTCAACCTTCCTTTAAAGTTTTAAGCGGCTATTTTTACGTTTCTCTTAATTTAACGGGTATTTTGTAATTACCTAATTTGGGAGAATTTCGTGACACAGCCCCTTTTAGTTATTTAAGACTATATTTAGGCATTGAAACTGTTTCCTGCCGTCTTTTGCGGCAATGCCATGACAACGATGGACATGGATTGAAACTTGAACATTTTTTTCAAGTTTTAAGCGGCTATGCTTGCAAAAATTACCCATGCAAAAAAAATTTGGTAGGTGGTCCCTGATGAAATTTGTTTGAGATCTTTAAATTTCTAACGGAGCATTTTGTGGAAGGATAAAGGTACTAAGTACTAAGAGAGCGACTAATCCCTGTCCTTATTCGCTATGGAACCTAAAAATATACTTGTGAACTTGTTCGGAACGAATTTTTTCTCTTTCTCCTAAACGTGTTCTTTCAGAAAGAAACAAAAAAAAGGGTGTATTGAGAAAAAAAAAAAAAAAAAATGAGAAAAAAAGCGTTTCGGTTTCGTGGTTTCGTTTCGGCAAAGGCCGCATTTAACTATTTTAGTCGACTAAAATAGGAATTAAGTTCGGCACATGTGAAATTCGACGTTTGAACTGGACCTTAGTTCCCCAGAACAAAAATTTAACCTTTATTTAGTCAAACCCCGTGTTCGCTATAGCCCATGGCTAGATGTATTTTTTTCTGTTGTCTGTTTGTACACAGAACTCGGAGTGATTGAGTTTCAGCTAAAAACTCCAGGGAAATCTCAGTTAATCTTGAAGATGCGATTTCTCAGTATCCATTACTGAATGGACTCTCGTTGGCTGTGAATCAGTATAAAACGCTTGATCCAATTCAGTGATTACAATGCATTACTGTAAAATTTTTTTGCCACTGAGGAATGAGGGGAATTGAAGGGAATTTAAAGAAACGTTATGGTAAATTAGCTGCTCAAATTTGACTTGGTCTTTGTCATCAGTGGATTAAAACTCAGTCAGAGTATAGCCATGGGCTATAGCTTGTATCGGTCTTGTAAGGATTATGATAAACTATTGTATTCAGAACTGTGAGAAAAATGGTAAAAAGTGATCAGGTAATATTGTTGATACTGTAAAAAAAAAAGAAGAAAAAACAGGAAATACATGCATGGAAGGGATAGGTGTAAGGTGACTGTGATCGATATTTAACCTAATATTCTACTCTGAAGTCATCACAAAGTTTAAAACGCCATACAATTAAGGTATAACTAAAATCTTTATTTCCTGGATACATGCTTACAGGTCAACTGTCAGTAACAGAAAAGCATATAATTGTATCCTTAGATGCTCACTCAGTACGTATTCATCAACTTAACTCTAATCAATTACTTTGATTAACTATTCCCTCTTATCTTATAAACTTTTCGTGTCTACTCCCTTAAGAACGATACTGGGATCCTGTAAAACCGAAGCAGTGAGAGGAGGTTATTTTTGCCCACAGCTGATATCGCCTCCAAGGTCATCAAAATTGATGTGACCCCATCCGCCACTGCTGTAGTCCACCAATTTGACACGTGCTGTTCGACCAACAAAGGCATGAACGTCCCAGATTTTGCGAGACATGGTTTCAGTACATGAACCAGTAGAACTTTTGACAACCTGAAAAAAAGAGGCAGATGAAATTCAGCTCCTTGCAAGCGACCCCTCAAACAGACTGATGACAAGCTAAGGGAGTCTTTTGCAAAATGTTAAACACACTCTGAACTTTCAAGAAAAAAATGCTTTTATTTTAATATAGTTATTGCACAATCTGAAAAGTTAAGAATTCATATATGCATGACAGTGTCTACATAATGAGATTGCTACTAACCTAGCTAATATATGGGCCGGATTAAACAGGAGCCATGACGTTTTTGTAGTCGATTGACTGGAATATTCATTAACCTCGGAAATACTTCTCTTATATGACAAAAATTTCAGCAAAACCCAGTTAGGCATTCGTAGAGTATAAAGGAAAAAAACATGTTAATCGCTACGTGTTGCACCTATTGGGATGTTACCCAGCCGAGTTCGAAACTGTAGTGAAAAAATATGCCACAACAAACTAAAAAAACTGAAAGCAATTCTGTCAGGCTGTCTTACTTGGTGATCAATAATCAACTCAGCACGAACTTTCTTGATGTCACAGCCTCCTCCAATCAAGAATGAGATCCGTTTGCCAACAATCTTAAAGAACGGGGAAGTAAGAGTTCCTTGGGGACCATCTCCCTGAATTGCTCCAGGTGTTGCTGCCTTGGATGGCCTGTTTTCGGCCCCTCCGATCCACCAGTCCCCCTGCTGATTGGCAGGTTGTCCTCTTTTGCGAGCTGTTGGATTATCACCGTAGGTAGGTTGATTGTTAAATGCTATTCCAGTCCTTTTCCAACCACTCAAGCCCGTTTCGAAGTCGAATTTGCAAGCTATAGAAGAAAAGAAAACAGACTTTTTTCGAATAATGTTACAAATGAATATAGATCGATTTCACCAACTGAGTTAAAATTTAACAATTTAACTGCAAGTAAAACCATACCCGGCATGTAATAACAATGATAAAACTGAGTTCAAAACTACGTATGCTCCTGTATTGAAACAGACTCAAATATTCTGTTGCGCAGTTAATCTACTTTAAACCAACAGATAAAACTAGAACCTGTATTTAAGTAGCAACAACTAGTGCATTTAACTAGGCTTAGATATCCTTCTTTAAACTCACTTTCAATATAACACTGGTGCTAGTTTGAGCGAGCTAAAACTATTAAAGCTAATTAAATACTAAATACAAAATGTCTGAAATAATTAAGACTAAAATAAAATAGAATTAAGCAGCATAAAATATATGATTATGACTGCATTCCGGCAAAGTCAATTTTGATTATTAGGTTTTTAAAAGGGAAACAACGATCCTGAGCCACGCTAATATTTAATCTTTAAGAGAAGTCCATAATTAAGTTAGGCCCTAAATATCTAATCGTGACTTTAGTCCATATGATGTTGTATTACATTCGGAAAGAGATAAAATATGCGAGCCCCTAAGATCGATCACATGCATGGTGTGGAAGATAATATGGTGTGGATAAAACATCTTAACTGAAACCTGTATTAGCGAGAGCACCAAAGGAAGAGCTAAAACGTTCAGCTTTCATTGTTACAGTAGCGCAGTGAAAATTGAAGAAGAAAACAAATAGAAGAAAGTGATTCACTATTATGCAGCATTTACTAGGTGGTTTAATAAGATCATTGATGAATGCACCATAATTTTTAAAACAGGAAAAACGTGTGTTTTGTGGAGAATCTAATTTTTAAGGGAAGCCTCTTGAATTTCATTTCATCAGTAAGATCAGACTTTCTCAAAGTCATTCGCTTCCCCGGGCTCTCGCTCTCTTGTTCGCTTTTGCCGCAGAAAATATATAAATCTACCGCTCGCGCTTCGCGCTCGTGAAAACATTTGAGCTCGACTTGAGCAAGTCTACAGTGAGATGTGAAAACCGCGGAGTCTTGACAACTATAAGACCTATCTTAGGATAGGTCTAAAATTCAAAACACAAGTATATTTAATGGGAAAATCCTTTCGATTTACTAGTTATTGATAGACAAACGTTAAGATGTTACTCCAATCCACAACAAATAACTTAATAATTACACTAAATAGCATAACTTTGCTGGCATTCATAATTCAGCTGGAATTCGAACTGTTTTGTCGGAGGCTAAGACGCCGAAAAAAAAAACGCCAGTAATTACTTACCACTTCGATTCGGATGCATTGCGGAAATCTTTTCTTCCAAAGAAGCTAAACTCTTTTGTATCTGCCTTAGAGCAGTTTTAATTTCTTTGTCATGGCCCAAGTTGACAATGTTTTTGTTCCCCTCGACCACGATTCCTTCGCCTTTGTAATTTTGACTGGTTAGGTTTTTCCCGTTGATGGTGCCGACAATACTCTGATATGCGAAAATAATCGCCAAGAAAGCGGTAAAAGAAAATCCAGTGTTCATCATTTGGTAACGAGTGTCCGGCTTTTCCTTTGTATATTTCAAGAGAAGTCTCAGTGTTCAGATCTCTTTAGGTTAAGAGTCGGATAAGAGTCAGCTGGAACTGTTTACTTCTTGCCACGTTTTGATTGGTATGAAATAGAACAAGAATTTTCTTGTCCGGAAAGACAGTCCTCTTTAATAGCGTCAATAGTTTGATGAAGCCTAAAGGGCCCAGAGGGACCTCTTTGAATGACATTCATGAATTTCATGGCGACTGTACAAAGCTTTATATAAGAAATAAACAAAATGCATCCGTACGCACCAGGTAAATATTGTGGATAGTAAAAAGGGCACGTCTAAACCATCAGAAATCAGCACAATGCCTACTTACATGGATTCTCACGATGCAACAAATTGCCTTAGTTAGGCCACGATCGCATAACTTTTTACCCTTTCATGGCTACTTAGATGTCTTAAATTTGCCTTTGTTTGCCATGTCGGGGTCTTTCTGCAGGTACTGTCCTCACAAAAGAAACAAAGGAACCAAACAATAGAGTCTTGGGAGCTTTATTGTTTGGCCATGTTCGGTGCATTACAAGACCGATGTGAGCGCATGTTTACAAATTGTGCACGTCAGATCTTCTTACATCAGGATCAGCAGGATCGATCGTCCATTTGAGACCAATTTTGAGGGACAGAAGGCTGTTTAAGCTCGGTCAAACGGCTCGCAAAACCCAGTATTTTATGTTTTTTGTTTGTCGGTCTCTTGGGGGAAATGACCACAATGGTAAGCAAAAAAGTCGAGTGAAATCGAGTGGAAAATATTGAAACGCCGAACAAAAACAGTCGCCATTTTAAAACGACTCTGGACCTGAGCTTTTTTCACGGATTCCCGCTGTACAGACCTGTAAAAGCCTTGCATCTTCAAGCAATAAT